>CM053784.1:282266790-282269290 GCA_028749045.1 Cupressus sempervirens
CACACACACACACACACACACACACACACACACACACACACACACACACACACACCTTTTGAAATTCAACTATATGCATATGTTTAAAATGAATGTATAAGATTGATTTTATTTGTATAGAACACTTTCTCATAACATTCTTTTAACTTTAATTTTATACATTTACCTTCATTAATTTAATATTTTCCCAAATTTATAAATTTTAATCTTATTTTAAAACTTTTTATAATATCACCATTTTGTTCAAATTTTTAAAATATATTGTAATTTCATTATTTTATTATAGTCTGAACTTTACTATTTAATTACCTTATCAAAATTTAGTTATACTAACCATCTTTAAGTTTATACTATTAGAAATCAGTTCTTCATTTAATTACCTTATTTTTACACCAACATTTCAGATTGTATAATCACAATATCTAATATTTCTCATAGTAAAATGTATATTAAATTATTTTTGTGTTTATTTAAAATGAATGTTTTTAAAATTGATATCAATTGAACTTGGTTTGATATCATATATCAAAGTTGTTTAATTTTTAAAGTAAAGATGGTGAACCAAAAGAAACCATACAATTTAGGAATTCTAATTCCTTTTAGATACTCCTATCAAGTACATAGAAAATCATATGCAACTTTTCTTCATATTTATACCATAAACTTATTTTGGTAGTTGGATACAAAATTTTGAGCATAAGAACAAATGAAGCCATGATCAAACAATGAAATAAGAATAAACCTAAAAACAAAGAAAGAAAATAAATTGATTTATTCAATCTTTGGGTTGGTGCCACTACGGGATTCAATTAGTTCATTTTTCAACATAGGTTCACTCACTCATCCTTGATACATTTTGGTAATAATTGGACTGGAGAGGCTCTATGGTTCCTTTAATTTGTCTTCAAATTCATCGATCTCTACAAGTTGATTGCTGTCGAGCCACTTAGTCACATTTTCTTGAAATTCATCCATGCTCAATTCAAAAAAGCTTGCCCTCCTAATCATAGAATAGAAATCAATGTCTTCAAAAAGAAAATCAATTCTAGTTGTCCTCTATGAAATTGAGGAAAGCATCTACTTCGCTCGATCACAAGCCATTTTCTCCTTCAAATACGACTTCAATCGTCGGCTTCTCGCTAGGGCCTGCACTAATGTCGAAAGGACACATCTTCATGTCTAGATCCAAAAACCACCCACCTAATGAGTAGCTTGTTGGTATTGTATTCACAAATCAATTCTTGGTTTATAAATAATTCATTTAGTGAAGAAAAAAATCAAAACATACAATATATGGAAGTATGTAACTGATCCACCACTACCTATTTCTTTATCTTCTTTTAATTCTATTTTTCAGCACACATCATAAGATAGGTAAATGACTATCTAATTTTTTCAAAAAGACTAATTGTTTACAAGGAAGATTGCTATCACTTGCCTCTCTTTTTGATAAAATTTAGTTAAAAATCTAAATCAATTTATATACTTTTAACTCTAACCTATGATTTAGATCCGTGTGAGGAGGAACATACTTCGAAACTTTGGAACAAAATAATCAAATGACTATCATCTTTATTTTGGAATCTTATTTGAACGATTTATAAAGAAGGAAAGATAAATTGCTAGTTTGAACTCTAAAGTAAATAATAAATAAATAAATAAATCCTGTGATCCAAACAACAAACCAGTCCCCGATATTTTGCACTACCTTACCAACACTAGAATTTTTGTTGCTACTACTTTGGTTGGAATGTATCTTTTTGTCTTCTTTCGATACCAATTGTTCCATTGTAAATTATGTCGAGAACTCTTATGGAGGAGTTTCCTGGTGGACTCCAAGCACTTCCCATGTTGGAAATACTCAAGTTGAGAATATGCAGAAATTTAATCAATCTTTCACTAGGATTCAACAAGCTCAACTGTTTGGAACAACTGTACATCGACGGCTTGCCTTTGCTGAGTCTCCCCAAAGGATTCGACAATTTGAAAAGATTACGGAGCTTCTGGATATGGAATGGATTCAAATTGGAAACATTGTTGGATGATATAGAAAATTTGGTCCCATTGAGAACACTGCATCTAGGCCTATCTCCCATTTTGGACGGGACAACTATGGAGAGAATAGTGAAGTTGTGAAATTGTTCTTACATATCTATACATTTGAGTGCTAAATTGATTAAATGGTGGAAAGAGATGCAAAACAAGGAAGAGTATCCTATGTTGGTTGAAACCATGAGAGATGATGATTCCTTTATGGTACAAATTACATTCCTTGCTACTTCTCTATTTATCTCTTTCATGCAATGAATCATCATGTAAAGGTTCAGTTTTAGTGCTGAATTTGCCATTACTATCTGCCCTATCAAGATGATCGTGGTTTAATATGAGAGGGATAATGAATTGGCACTACAGTAAATTTGTCACTCAGCCATTATTATTTTTTATTTTTTATTTTTTTATTAAATTCAAACTGTCACATACTTGTTAAATTTATCAAAAA